>CM050168.1:75511298-75518798 GCA_027410445.1 Discoglossus pictus
TATACAAGGCTGTAGGCAGAAGTATTTTTGCTGGTTGTAACATGCATAATTTGCCTAAAAACTACTATAAGATTTCCAAGGAACACAGATAAATCTCCAATTATTTCCAACATGTTCAGTTAACAGGTGAATTAGTTTTCCCCAGTGGGACATATTCCGTTATGTTTTCCCAAAAGAGTTTAGTTCTAGAAAAGCCATCGACCTAAAACAAGATCTTGCCACAGATTTAAATCATCTTAAAATTCTGTAATGAATCCTCTGAGATAATTAGAGGGTTGTTATGAAAAAAAAAACGGCATGCATTTCACCAATTAGCCGGAGGCGACTAGGTAAACAAGCCAAGCATTGAGGGATCCATCGCAGGGTTGCACTTAGTTAATGATATTTGAAACATGACATGCTCCATCCTAAATATGATGCATGTTTAGCATTGATTTCATAATTCTGTTTAGATATTTTTAAGCTAAATAACTGAACTTTAACTTAAAATAGTAAACACAAGTTTAAATAAGCCACAGGATAGCCATATGCTTATCCAGACATGCTTATATTCCTAAAACGTGTTTGATCCTACAACTGGAAGGCTATTCCCCTTATATAATAATTTTGGTGTAAAGTTTAATATCTTACATTACCCCCAAAATGTCACTGTCCAACTATGTGTCATTGCCTCTATTTTTTCTGGAAGATAATCCCCTCTTGTCAATTATTAAATCCACTAGGTCTTTGCCCGCCATAAATGACAGGATATTATTTTTTTCCCCACCCCCCTTCCCCTGTATCTCTTCCCCCACCTACCTCCCCTGTGTCTTTTTCCTCCCCCTCTCCCTCCCTGTGCATCGCTCCCCCTCTCCTTCCCCTATGTTTCCCTCCCCCTCTCCCTCCCCTGTGTCTCTTTCTCCCCTCTCCCTCCCCTGTGTCGCTTTCCCCCTTCTCCCTCCCCTATGTCTTCCCCCACTCCCTCCCCTGTATCTCTCCCCCACTATCCCTCTGATGTGTCTCTCCACCCTCTCTTGTGTCTCTTCCCCTGTGTCTCTCCCCTCCCCTGTGTTTTCATCCCTCCCCTGAGTCCCCCCCCCCTCTTTCTCCCCCCTCTCCCCTCCCTCTTCCTCCCCCTCTCCCATGTGTCTTTCTCTCCCCAGTGTCTTCCTCCCCCCTCTCCCCTGTGTCTTCCTCCCCATCCTGTTTTCCAATCCAGCTCACGGCTATTGGACTTAGAAAGTAAGTGTATACGCTCCCATGGAACGTTACACACTTACGACAATTATATCAGTGATTGCTTTATTGGAAGGTTTCTATAATATCACCCCTGTCCTTTCTATTCTCCAAGCCAAAGGAGGGCAACAGGTGAATTGGAGGAAGTCACATGGGGCCCTCGGACACCTCCCATATGATGCTCAGCTTGTTCTCTGGAGTGGGAGAGCATGCCCCTCTTCTACAATACACAGTCAATTATGCCTCTCTAAAACTAGCAAATAATATCTAATTGCACGTATAAATACTTCTCATTATCTAAACCTTTATGGCCAATTAATACCTAGAGTGATTTTATGACTCTGTTTTGGGTAAAACAGAATGATTTTAAGGCTCTGTAAGGTCCTTTTAACGCCTGGGGGCTGCACATGAGGACTTCGAGTGAAACAGGATGCCTTTCAGTAATCTATACATATTCAGATCATGAAGTCTACATTTTTGTAAAAAAAAATTATAGAATTAATACAAAATGCAAAAATGGAAGAATTAATAAAAACACCAAAAATGGAACTTACAGACTATAGCTTTTTTTGATTAAAAAAAAAAGATCTTTTGTGAGAAAACTTACACCAAAGATGTCTTGTCTTTGGGCTGGAACATCTCCCATCTCTTTCAAGGGGTGACACAGCCTGCAGCTGACAAGTTAGTGCACATCTTTACTAGCAGAGTTTGAGGATATGTGCCATACATCCAGCTCCAGTCCAAAAAAGACACAATCTCCAGCCTAAAAATGGAGGGAATCCAAGCAAGTTTCAGTATAAGGTTTTTTTTCTCTTGCAAAACATCACTTTTATCATAGCATCTTGAAAATATTTTTTATGTTGATCTTTATTACTTAAAAGTCATGGAAGCTGAATTATGACATGGGCCATCATTATCAAATAACATTGCTTTATATCATCAAAGCTAGTCAGTAAATTCCAGAAAGACCAGGATTTAAGAAGAACACTGTTTAAAATCAGGTGAGGCAAATTTAAATTCAGTAGGGAATGGACCATCTAATTGTTCCACCTGTATTCAGACAGGATTATTACTTTATCCTGACCTGTGTTAGGTTTCCAAAGGAAGGTTTAGTGCACCGTTGGCCTATACCAGTGGCGGACCACTCAGTCCTGTGGGACACCAACTGTACATGATTTCATTATCTCCTTGCTTAAGCCCATGTGGTTTTAATTGGTTGAAAGAAATTTGGTTACTCACCTGGGTTCAGATTGATACACACACAAGATAAAATATTGGGCTCCTGGCATCCATGTAGGACAGAATTGTCCACCACTGGTCTATACCATACAGGAAGGTGAAACTGTTTAACGTTTTGTATACCATTAAATCCAAGACCACCCTGGATACTCCTATTACTTCAGAAATATGTATTTTATACTTTTACATAAAAACAACTTTTTTGACCAAGTACTGTATTGATAGTCTTCTATGCAACTTTGGTAAAGAGAGTAATATAACATGTTTTTTTTGGTGAAAACTTTTTTCAAGGTATTTGAATGTTTCTATAATAGAAGAGATGCTGCAGAACTTATATATATAAATATATATATATATATATATATATATATATATATATATATATTTATATATATATATATTATATATATCATATATATCATATATATCACATATAATAGTTGTCAAACTGCAAGTTGTCGGCACGCTTTGCGGCCCTCGCAAAGCGAGGAACGCAACTGACAACTCGCAGTTTGACAACTCCCCCTGCCTCACTGATGCTCGCAACTACGGCGCTCATCCCAGGAAGAGAGACACAGGGGAGGGAGAGGAGGGGGGAAGAGAGACACAGGGGAGGGGGGAAGAAAGACACGAGGGAGAGGAGGGGGAAGAGAGCCACGAAGGAGAGGAGGGGGAAGAGAGACACAAGGAAGTAGAGGGGGAAGAGAGACTCGGGGGGGTGAGGAGGGGGAAGAGAGACACAGGGGAGGAGGAAGAGAGACACAAGGGAGG
Source organism: Discoglossus pictus (assembly GCA_027410445.1). Lineage (NCBI taxonomy): Eukaryota > Metazoa > Chordata > Amphibia > Anura > Alytidae > Discoglossus > Discoglossus pictus. Next base: position 75,514,524 of record CM050168.1, read on the forward strand.
GAGAGGAGAAGAGAGACACAGGGGAGTGAGGGGAGAAGAGAGACACAGGGAAGGGGGGAGAGACACAAGGGAGAGAGTAGGGGGAAGAGACACAGGGGAGGGAGGAGAGGGAAGAGAGACACAGTGGAGGGAGGACGGGGGAGAGAGACACAGTGGAGGGAGGGGGGAGAGAGATACAGTGGAGGGAGGAGGGGGAGAGAGACACAGGGGAGGGAGAGGAGGGGGGGAGAGAGACACAGGGGAGGGCGAGGAGGAGGGGAAGATACACAGGGGAGGGAAAGAAGGGGGGAAGAGATACAGAGGAGGGGGGATACAGGGGAGAGACACAGGGGGAGAGGTGGGGGAAGAGACACAGGGGAGGGAGGAGGGGTAGAGACAGAGGGGGAAGAGAAACAGGGGAGGCGCTCATTGCAAGGCCTGTGATGAGCGCCGATAACGCTCATTGCAAGTCTTGTGATGAGCGCCAAAGGCGCTCATTGCGACACCCATGATGAGCACCAAAGGCGCTCATCGCAAGGCCAGTAAAGTAGAGGGGAGAGAGGTAAAGGAGTAAAAAGGCTCACAAAGAGCACCAAACGCGCTCATTGCGAGGCCCGTGAGGAGTGCCGAAGGTGCTCATCGCCAGGCCAGTAAAGTAGAGGGGAGAGAGGTAAAGGAGTAAAAAGGCTCACAATGAGCACCAAACGCGCTCATTGCGAGGCCCGTGAGGAGTGCCGAAGGTGCTCATCGCCAGGCCAGTAAAGTAGAGGGGGAGAGGCTCACAATGTGAGGCAAATACCATTGCCAGGCTTCAAATTTTATTGCTGTCATTTTTGACGGGCAAGTCACTAGTATATATATAAAACATAGGTTTAGACAAATATTGCCAAGCTGCTCTTCCCCAGGAAGTTCATTAATATTATATTCCAGGGTTAAAAATAATATTGGTACTAATAGATTATACTGGTTCTAACACAGAGGATACGTCTCATCAGATCAGTTTCTTGACTTAATTGCACTTTGACATAATGGATTCTGCTTATCAAAGAAATGTAGCTGCGGTTGTAAGTACAAATGGAAGTAACTGGGGGTGCCATGAGTTGCATAGTGGAAAATTTGTGGAGGGTATGTAATACACATTTTTTAGCAAAATTATACAACATAACCTATAGAAAATGCATTAAAAAACTAAATAAAAAAAGTAAATAAACAAATATATATATATATATATATATATATATATATATATATATATATATATATATATTCTCTAACCAACAGCAGCGCAATGCATGAATTTAAAGAGCAGTGTCTGGGCTCCTCCTTGCTTCTTTTTACAGGGCAAAATAAGACTACACATTGCATGATGCTTTGCTGCACAAATTGGCTTCACAGATTGATACATTGAATTAGCTGCCCTGTGATTGGCCAAAATGAATTATAAATGTTATGCTAATTTTAGCAGGGAATTTCAGGGGGGTTATCTCCTAAAATCAACCACCAACAAACTCAAGAAATGGTGCAAACTTTATGGTAAATTTAATAATGTTTATTTGGGTATTTTTTACATGCAAACAATGTTTTCATACACTGCTGATTCTCCAATATCAGATGCATTCATAAGCCATGAAATTTAGATATGCCTTTAAAGCCTTATAACAGTTGTGAGAATAATTTGCACTGCAGTCAGCAAAATGTGATTGCCCTCCGCGTTTTATATAATTAAATTATGGCTAAAATTCACCATGTAAATAACTTTGATGCCCATGTTTAGTGAGTCTTGGTCAGTGTGACTAAGCTTCCCAGCATCTGTTTCATTTAAAGTCCATAGTCATCCTCTGTACATACAATAAATACTGTAATAAAGGAAAGTAAAGGTTTATATATTAGAAAGAAACACATTACCGTGCATTAGAGTCATATATATAATGAAGAAAATCATTAAAGTAGAGGCTTGTATATAATGAGACACTGCATTAAAGTGCGGTGGAGTCTTACATATAATAAAAAACATACATTAAAGGTTTATATTGTAACAGGAGCAAAGGTAATAAAGTACAATAGAATATATTATTATGTTTTACTTTTGCAGTAAATATATGACAATGTACAAACTGGCTAATTTATAAGGTGATGATATCCATGTTTATTTTCTAAATAACTAATCTTGATAATTTTTAACTTTTATTCACGATTTTACTTTAATTTTGGGTTCCATTTTCTCTTCTAATTTTGTTTGCTACTTTCTCTAGAGACTCGATCTGTAAAGTAATGACCTGTGTATTAGTCTTGTTGCACTGAGGAGGCCCATAAGGTGCAGAACTTTATTCAGTGAGTGGGTTTCTGGTTGTTGTTATTTAGTCATTCAGTCGTATTTCACTGTGGCCCTATGGACAGTAGCACACCAGGTACATCCTGTCTCTGGTTGTGCTTATCCATAAGGTTTTCTTGGCAAAGATACTGGAGTGTGTTGCCAGTTCCTTCTCCAGTGGACCACGATTTGTCTAACCTCTCTGCCCATCTTGAATAACCCTACATGGTATAGCTCACAGCTTCATTGAAGTACACAAGTCCCTTCACCACGATAAGGTAGCGATCCAGAAGTGTGTGTGTGGGGGGACATATGGATTCATAAATGGTTTCCCATGTTAAATGAGCTAGAGGCACAAAAGGTAGTACATTTTGAGCCTCATTTGCATGTCTTTACCCAGAATCCTTTTTGGCAGTGAAATCGCAGATTTTCTGTTGGTATGTCCTGTTTTAGACATATATGTGTACAGGTTATTTAGTGGAGGGTATTTCAATCATCTTTCTACAATAACATACTTAGGCCCTCATTCTATTATCGGCCGTAAAACGGCCGCAAAGCTGCGATTCCTTGCGGGGCTCCCGTTACCTTTCAATTTTAATGAGACGGCGCCGCAAGGGTATCCCGTTACGGCCGGCCGCATATCTTGCAACCGGCCGCAAGGTCTGAAAACTTTACATGCAAATATAAATTCAAGACGGCACTGTAAAGCTCTGTAAATGCTAGGGATCATAATGGGGGACATGAGGATTAATAGCAACCCCCTCTCAAGCTTGCACATCAGCCCAAATCCGAGATTTCATTAACTGTTTATTTTCCGGCCGCAGCGTGGGCGGGTCTGAGGTGCTCCAAGCTCTCTGGACTTTGTACATGGATATTTGACATAAATTAAAATAAAAATGTTTTTTACGGATTTGAGTATAGGGGAATGTTGTGCTATTTTTGCTAACACCTACAATCACTTTATAGTCTCCTCAGAGTGCAGGATGGCTTTATTTGGGCTTTATTTTGTGCTTAATTGGTGCTAGCGGGACCTTTTTCCTGCAAGTAAGCTGCGGCTCGGTTTTAGCCTTGCAGAGAGGGTTCCCGGAGCAATAGAATAGCAACCAGGATTTTCTTGCGGCCGAAACTCTTGCGGCCGTTTAAGATCAAAGGCTTTCCTCTGGCGCGTGCGGCCGCAAAGGATAACAAGGCGCCGGCTGCAAGCCTGCCGGAATCCCCGGCCGGAAGGGAATAGAATAGGCAAATAGCTTGCGGCTGGTCCTTGCGGCCCCGCATCTCCTACGGCCGATAATTGAATGAGGGCCTTAGAATCTGGTCACATTCCTACTGGGCAGATAGAGAGTGAATGCTTTACACATAAATCAAACATGGTGGATAGTTCCCAACTGTCTACACTCTCTGAAGCAGGAAAGAGATATGGTATTACTGAATTTATGGAGTCTAACTGGAGCATATACATCTATATATAAGTAATATATTATATATATATATATATATATATATATATATGCAGGGAACAAACAGAAAGATAGGCAGATAGATAGATAGGACACAAGTGAGCTAGAAGTGGCTTCTCCCTGAGTAGGTAACCAGACCTATACAGCAAACCTACTTAGGTATTGCTCGTTATCAGTTTGAGCACCTCTGACTCTTTTTGTTTTGTTTTTCTCACCCTAAGGGTGATAGGGGGAAACAGACATGGACTCCTTGCTCGCTGTGCCTTAGAGAGTACAGCTGCACCTCACTGACGAGGCTGAAACTTATGTCTGGAGTTTGCTATTTTTCCTGTTCAGGGTAGAATTTCCTGGTATTTCAGGGCTGGATCACACTCATGAGTGGGACCAGACTGATATACTACAGGATATTTCTCCCTGTGAAGGGCACAAGTGAGCTCAGAGTGGATTATCAGATCTAAAGAAAAACCCTACTTAGGTATTGCTTGTTTTCAGTTGGAGCACCTCTAACTCTTTTTTGTATAGATAGAT